>MU006299.1:0-13339 GCA_010093695.1 Plenodomus tracheiphilus IPT5
AATCTTATTGCTAAGATAACAAGTTCAATCTGTATAGGAGATAAACTATTTGAGTTGACTACAACGAGCGTAATAATGAAACCTTTCCATCCTTATATGCCAGTTGCAATCTATGCTGCCATCCCATCCGTCCCCGCCATCCCTCTTACCGTGGGATGTTGGATCCACTATGTGATGGCTGCCATCCCTCCTGCCTGCTGCCATCCTTTATATCGCGGGATGGAGTCACTTGGCGGGATGTCCGTCACGTGATCATCGGGTAATCTTCGCCGACCACGTCACTCAGGCCTTTGGGTCGCAGGAGGCGTAGCCTCTCCACCCCTCTTCCTTCCTGGCCTTTGTTACCTGTAACATTTTTAACATTTCTCTGCCTAAACCTTCTCCTACTCCTCCTTAGGAATAAAGAGAGAATACTCTACCTTTATAGCAATATACCTAGTATAATAACTAGTTACTATATCTATAAAGCACTAGAGATTCTTCTTATTATAATATTTATAATAAAATAGTATTTCTAAACTCTTCTCTTAGACTTACATAGCACGCGTATAATGTTCCTTAGTTAAAGTTAGTTTATAAGACTAATAGGGCTAAGAGACTTTTAGTATAGTTAGGGAAACAGGAAGGAAGGGGAGTATATAATATAATAGGGCAGCTTAGGCCTTATATATTACCTAATATAGGATATACAGAATAGAATAATAATTACCTAAGGTATTAGGATAATAACCCTAAGAGGGGGGATAATGTTATAGGTAATAAAAGTAAGAACAGAGGGGAAGTAGAGGGTCTATAACTCCTGCAGCTAAAAGGCCTAAGTAACGTAGTTAGCATTAGATTGCCTAAGGACCACGTGACCTAGCATCTTGCTAAGAGCTAACTATCTAGGATAGCACGCTAGCAATAGGATAGCAAACTATTATAACCCTCCCTAACATCTAGGATAGACAGGATAGATAGGATAGTAGTATAGATTGCAATAGACATATAAGGATAGAAAGGTTTTATTATTATACTTATTATAGTTAACTTAAATAGTTTATCTCCTATATAGATTAAACTTGTTATCTTAGCAATAAGATTAAATTGTCTTTCTTGAATACTCTTACCCTACGCCTTTGTATTGCTAGACAACTTCCGCGCGAGGTCTTATACCCTCCTACTTACCTGTCACCCCTTTGGACCAGGATAGAGCAGTATACCCCCTCCGTGTAACACTAATATGCTGACCTTCTTGCTAACTGTCTTAAGGTGATCCCTATAATTACTTTGCTACTTAGACTTGCTGTGCCCCTTCCATTAGGTTCGTAACATATATTTTAAGGTATCTAAAAGGAGCTTAACTCTGCTTAAAGGTATATAGGAGTACGCGCAGGGTTAAGCTACAGAATAGTCTTATTCCTATAGGTCTAGTACAAAAGGACAAGAAAAACATGTCCTTTAAGTAGAGGGAGACATAGAGACTCTATATACACTAGTTCAGAGGCCTTTTAGAGGCTACCAAGGATCCTGTCTAACCTCTTCCTTGAATGTCACCACGTGGTCCTATGATATTAAAGTTAACCTGAGAGGCAATCCTGAATAGGCTCTAAATGGGGTCTGATAGGAGTCTATTAGGAATAGGCCTCAAATCCTTCCTTCCCTATACCATGGGGATAACGATGCGAGATGTACTTGTTACAACGCGCAGAAGGAGGCAAATCTACGCAACGTTACTGTAGACGCTGCAGTGAGGCTAGGCATAACGCGCGAACGTGCAAGCAAGACATAGAGTGTATTTCTAAATAGATTAGCTTACTACAATTTCTACGTACTGTTGTTGTTCGTTGTGCAGTACTGTTGCAAGAGTACGTTTTGGTGGGGGCTTGGCAAAAGTGTCTCGCCAACCCGTGTGTCTCGCCAACCCGTGAGATACGTTATCTCCTGCCGTTAAGCAACAGTGTAACCTTCTAGCGCAAGCTGGAGGTAATAACTTAACTCTTTTTGGTAGCTCTTTACTGGCCGTATGGACTTGTGTTCCGTCCAAATGCATTTACTTTCGAGTTCTTTCCCCATAAACCGATCTTCGATCCATTTGAGCCAGATCTGCTGTCCTGCATTAAGCACAGGTACATGCGTGACACCCTCGAACGCGGCAAATTGCATGCGGCTTTCTGGATACATCTCGCATGTTTCGTTGAACACTTTTGCGGCTACTTTTTCGTACATCACTTGGTCTTCTTTTCCATGGAGGACAAGCAAAGGGCCCGAGGTGGGTCGACGTCCATTGGCGGTCAGATTTCGGAATGCCTGCGTGTACCAGTTATCCTGCCAACCCGGTTTGATGATTCCTTGTTGTTGCGAAAGAATCTGAGAGCCGGCAGAATTGCATGCTGATAGTTCCTGGGTCAATTCAACTAGACGTATTCCCTCTTCTTCAAACCATTCTGATAGGGTAAATCCGGGGAAGATGCTTGTCATGCCTTGCGCCAAAGGCCAGGCAAAGAGAGATTGTACCTCCGGGAGCACATTGATGTTCTCGATGATGTCCGTGAAAGGGCTTCCAGCAACTGCGCCTAAATAGCCTTGGACAGGAGTATCAACCTGCCGTTGTGCAGCTCCCCAGGCTGCGCCACCCCCTTGCGAATGACCCATCACGACGAACTGCTTTGAAAGCTCTGGGAAAGCTTGTTGCGCTGCCTCCACAGCATAAAACAAGTCGTTTGCATGGGCAGGATTTGCTATGTATTGATGAAGAATTGGCTCTCCCGTGTCTGTCCGATCGACTCCTAATCCGGCATAGTCGGGTGCAACCACGGCATACCCCTGGAGAGCGAGAGTGTAGGGTGCGGAAAACTGGTACCAGAGGTTGCGAACATGAGAAGGGGCGCATTCTCCAAATACTCCGCTTGTGCCATGGGCCCATGCCACAACTGGGATTCCTGAAACATTTAGATTCGAGTCTGCGAACGATCTCGCTTGCCAAGGCCAAAGAACGTATGCCGAGGCTGGAACGGCGGTGCCGTTCAAATCTGCCGACGTGAATAGAATGCGCGACAGCGCCAGGTTTGGTGGCAGCGTGTAAGAAGTCGTGTCGGTATATTCATCAACTCGGAGAAGACTTCCAGGTTGCGATGTGCAATTTTCCAACGGCGGTCGGTAAAATGCATCGTCGTGGACAGATCCGGTCGCCCAATTTGATCTTTCAAAATTCAACGCAATCTCGATGTCTTCGGCCGATGCCTGAGACAAGTTTGCGTTTTGTATTTGCGTGGTCGTGAGTTGGTAGGTAGAGTTGAATGTATTATTCTGGACATGGAGGAGTCCCGTCTGCGCATTGGAAGCGAGAACGAATGACAAGATCGAGAGATACAGTAATCCCATTTCTGTGATTTTGTAGTGGCCAACCTAACATATGCAGATGAGGTCTTCTCTGGCAAGCCTTTGGTATATTGTCAGAGTCTTTCAGATTTATGACTTGCTAAAGATGCGAAGTCAACTAGGGTTGTTACTTTGTTAATTTCCGGATTATCCTATCGGCCCATCTAACAGTGATATGAGAACTGATTAGCAGTCAGAAAATCTCATTTTCAAAGGATGATCGTGATTATACTTTACTCGGAGAATTATTCTGAACGACTTGCCATAAAAAAATTCGATCCTCCGAGAAACAGGTTCAATTCGAGGCGGAGACGATAAGAATAATCGCCGCTGTAGTACCCTGAAGCAGTCTGATTGGACCAGGCTTTCATAAGACATCCCACAAGGCAAATGTTCCAGATGGTAGTGCAACGAGACATTCATTGGAGGGAAAACAATTCGAGGTACAAGACATCCTGCAAGAATTAACTAGAAGGACTGGTCTGCCCTGTGTATGCAATGCTGCGATGAACGTTTTCGTGTAAATCAAAACGAAGTATTGATAGTAATCACGCTTCTATTTGCATTCCTCGGTTTACTGATACTATCCAATGCTTCACTTCACCCTCTACAACCAGATTCCGCTCCCAGCCGGCCAGGCCCTTCCGTCCAGCAAATGATTAACCTTGATAGCGTGAACTTGATCCATACCAACTCAATATTTAAAGTACGTACTCAGCTTGTATGGCCTTGTGATTCCCTTTTCCATAGGTTCGTGTGGGTATTTCTGAGCATTAACCCTGATCTTGGACAGATCTCTCTCCTGTCCAAGTCGTAATCTGACAGAAAACAGCTTTCAAGTCTGGGAATTCTCAAAATCGTCAGAGTTCCGATCAATGGTCTGAACGCTCACGCCAGCGAGGTCACGTAAGCTTATGAGGCTAGACGTAGCCCTCGGTCCGATCATCTGCTTCGGTATGTTCCTTATCTGCGTTGATTACTATTCTCGTGGCCGTATTAAAACAAGGCCGAAGACTCCGCAGGTAAGCATAGACTGCCAGGCGTCTAAGGTAGCGTAGCACTGTTAGACCACGATTTCTTGGACTTTGGTTCTTGGTGATGTTAAAGCTATATCTTTCTGATCCTATCCTTTGAGAATGTAGCTGATTGTACACAATATCTCAAACATCCAGTGTACAAGGATCTATCTGAAAATTGTACTTGTAAACTATTGCCCCATGGTTATTATATCGCAGAGAAATCAGCTATTAATACTCCCCATCATAAGACAGCGTTCAATGTAAAAGCTACCAGATCAGAATCACAACCAGATCATGGACGCAGTCATGATATTCAGTGGCCATGCTAGAATTACCTCCGGCCAATTAGATAGAGGGTTGCAACATTCGTGCGTACAATATGGAGAAACTCCCTCAGGCTGTAATGAATAAGAAAACTACTCAGTTCGATTTCAGTAGGGTCCGAAGCAAATTCCCCAGCTGTGTTCCAATGGTTCAGAAATGAATCGAATTGCCTTACAGACTAAGGCGACTTCGTCTTCAGGGCTTCCTCCTTCCTTCCTTCCGAAAAGAGGGAGATGTTCGAAGTGTAATGAGGATAGGGATACTCAACAGCTCTCGTGTTGAACGTCTCACAGGGAACCGGGGTGCTCTCAGGTTCCTATCGCGTAAAAGGCATGACGGGGCTAGGAGCACTTGAGCCGCGATCTTGATCACACACAGACGTGGTACTAGGAACAACTCCAGAGATTGCGATTGACCTCGCGAGTACGACGCAACAGGAAAACCGCTGTCCTTTGTGCTTATGGTATGTTTATCCAAATAACATACAAAGTCCCGTTGAAGAAGCGGATCTCCGAGCGATCAGCCTTCCATGGCCGTTCCTTCGCAACACAATCCGCCACGGACTTCCATGTTACAAGATTGCTTTCGGAACTGACGCCTCGAGCCATATCGAAACTGCCGGATACAAGCCACCTGGCCGCTTGATGGTCCGTAGGGCAGATGGTGGCATTCTCACAATTGCAGACATCATGTAGTCGCACAGCTCTCACCCTACATTATGGCAGACATGGAAGATATATTTTGAGTAGTCATAGGACCAACGCTTCATGAATCTCCTGCTTCTCCGTACAACGACATTCCCGCAGACACAAGACTCTATTTCTGGGAATTCTCGCCAAACATCATCATTGAACAATCCGAGTCTATAGTAATTATACTAGATGATGGGAAGTGACCTGATACGTCATCTGGAGCGACATCCTCACTCGTACTTCCCTTTCCACCAGCACCCTCGAACGACCAATCCTGCTTGAAATTCTATTGCAATTAGTAGCCTTTGAGCCATTCGCTGAGCCTGCGTTGGCACGGTCTTCCTCGTTCATGATTCCCTTACGGAGCCGCTCGGTCGCCTCTTCCCATTGCTTGATCTGGCAAGAATGGGCCTTGACCCCTGCAGCATCAATAGTACGATGTTGGCATGGTAAATTGCCTTATTAGCTTTGCACTCCTCGTACCAGGTCTGGGAGAACCATGGTTCGAGACTGCCAATTGGAGGGGCGAGAAGAGCGCATGTCGGACCACAGGTTCCAGGCTGAGCAACACGGCTACAGGATCGGCAGAACAAACCATGGTTAATGACGAGATTGTAATCGAATGTGCGGATGTCTATGGAATCTTTGATATTGGCGAGGGTGGCACGGAGAGCCTCGATCCGAGTGACCTTTGTGGGGTCAGGTGCGGTGGCGTAAGATGATGCTGTGGAGCTGGTATGGCTGACTGCGCGAGAGGATGAAGGTCGACGATGGACGGGAAATATGTCAAGCCATGAGGTCTGACCCTCTTCACCCAGATGTGACGGAAAGCGAAAACGTTTATGGGGCGCCATCGAAAGTTGTAGCACGGTTGAGTGACTACGGTACACTTAGCTGTAGGTGTTTTCCTTGCGGTTGAGTGGGAATTTCGAAAAGTGCAGGGAAGTGAGACATATTACCACGAGAAGGGAGCCTTAGTGAGCTGCCTGGGTCACAACATAGGCGCATAATGTTCACTCTCGTGCGGGGGGCGGACGTACTGTTCATACGTAGTGACTGCAAGTTTTCACAAGAGAATCATCGAAGTCGTGTATGCTCTACGCGTTTGAGCACCGTCACTACAATGTCAGGACGAACAACCGGTCACTGGCGTGTGATTTGCACCACATGGTCAAGCCAAATATGCTCTTTGGTTCACTCCATTGACAGCACAAGAATGTTCTTAGTGAAAATTGTGAAGGACATTGTGTATCGTTGGTGCCTTTGATCACAGAACATCATTGATGGTCAAAATTAATCATGTAGGAGTTCGGTAGGAGGGTTTCAATCAGCTGCGTAAACGAGACGCTCACTGTAAGATTAACGGACGTAATTGTTCTGTGGTAAATGATGTAATAAAAAAGCAACCAGGTGACAACGAGAGCCTCCGAACCTGTACGTTTCATATATTCCTATACCTTTTCCTTGCAGCACTCTCCTCGGTCCTCCTGCGCTTCCCAACACTCTTCCTTGTTATCCCAAAAACCCCAGATCCCTCTGTCTTCTCCGAGTCTACCAAACTCTCATCAACTCCGGGCGCTTCACCCTCCATACTCCCCATACCCCTTCCCCGCCTCTCTTCAAACACCACTTCCTATCAATCCGACCCTTGAAATCGATATCCCTGACCTCCACCACCCCTCTTCCCAGCACCTCTCCGCCCACGTCCTCGTACCAGCCCTCAGTACCACTACAATTCTCTCCCACTCACACTAAAAGTCTTCTCTTGCACCCTGTCCCCTAGCCTATGCATATCCTCCACAACACTCTCATACATCTCCGTTATCTTATTTACGTGTCGGACCCAGGTCTGATTTACGCCGTGTCTGCGAAAAGTCTTGTCGCTGGGACGCAGCAGCGGACACGTTCGGCCGCAGGCACCTGGGAGGGAAAGTGGAGAGCACGATGAGCAGTAAGAGGGAATTGTATTTGTGGAGGTGGAAGAGGAGAGTGTGGATGTATAGTGTGTGTTAGATGGAGGAGAGGAGGGCGTGGAGGCGGGTTATGCGGGTGGTTACTTTAAATCTGGTTCTAAAAGGGTGAGTGGAGGTAGAGAGAGGGGTTTGGTAGGGGGGCGATCCCAGCATGAGGGGCGGGTTGAGGCATTCTTGCTGCGAGGCATTGCTGTTGTATCTATGGTATGATACATTACTGTAATTTTGATCAATTGAGAGAGTGTGTGTGAGTATCGACGGAGATAATACTATGATCATCGTCGGGGCTAGGGAATGCTGCACTGAGACATTTGGTGGAGAGAACAATGGCTTTTGAAAGATTTGAACAATGTTCGTTCAGACAAATGCGTGGTGACCTCAAGGGTCGCAGGGGAACGTTAAACTTTGATCAATAACACGACTTAACAAATGACGAACTGGCGTGGCTTGCCTACTAAATTTGTTGGTGATCTTCAAATTCAAAGATCTATATGGGAATGCATTCGACTAACTAGAAGATGACTGTGGCGGTCTATACTTCAAATTTTAGTCTGATTGATAGCAGTGACACCCTACCAAATGGTGAATTTACTTGATCAAAGCCGTTGGGACTACCGTTGCAATTCCCATTTCTGAAAAGGTACGCGCTATCCGTGGCCGACCTTGGTCAACGCCTGCAGATTGACCATTGTGCTTCTCTACTTTAGTGCAACCCTCGTCTTGCTCGTAAGGGCAAGATTCCCATTGGCGTGAAGCATATGCAGTGTCACCTACGTCTGAAGACCCTGCATCATACTCATTGCCAGTTGGCAAAGAATCTGGGCTATCAGCGCCACTGCGAGGGAACCGAGCATTAGTCGTTGTCGACTGGGACGGCGCCAATGTCAAGACCTCTTCAGCTGCGTCAAAGCTTACATTACGATACATGGGCCGTGGCTGAATAGAACCACACGCAGCCACATATCCGACATGTGGCTCCGTGCCGGTCCTGGCGCTGTCAACAGGTGCGAGCGCCATTACGACTTTTGTGTTCTTCCGTCTAACCGCTGCCATTCGTTTCAGACTCCCTGGTTGAGCTAGCTGACGGAGAGATCCTCGAAGTGCTGGATCTTCTGTTTGCAGTTCATCAGTGACACCCGCCACCCATGTTGTGGTTCTTTCGCGACGCCTCGTCAAGCCTGCTTGCATGTTGTTCCTGCTTCGCTGTGAGGACAATGAATCGCGATCTGATCCGCCCCCGAGATCCGGGGTGGCTGGTCGTCCAATGGTCGGGGCTATGCCAATGCTCTGAGGTCTCCAGCTGAGAATGTAGCTATACTCTTCGAAACCATCTTGACAAGACCCCGCCTCGTCTGAGTGGTCTGAAGAAGTCTCCATTGTTGACTTCTCCTCGTAGGCCGTTGCGTAAGTGTATGGCAGCGGGGTAATTTGGCGTCTGTATCGGTATTTCACAAACCGGCTGTTCGTTATATCGTTATCTCGATGTTTTTCTCGGTGGTACGTGGTCCTGGCCATGCCCAAAACTGGAAGTATTGTTCTTCTTGCATGTTGTGCGGTAATTTCGTAGGTGATTGGCTAGGGCACATTGTGACATTGCCGTATCACTTTATAATGTTGCTGTTTGCTCAACAAAGACACTGTTCAGTACTGGAGTCAAGCAGGAACATTCTTCACGACGGATTCCTTGGCGTTTCGTTCGTCTGAACGAACGCCCGTCTCAGATATCAGTTTCTTCTGGCAGGACGCCTATAATCCTACTGCGTTTCTTTCTTCCGCTTCTGCACCTCCGCCTCCAGCTCCCGCACACTCATAGGAACCCTCCGTCTCTCCCACTTGCTCTTCTCTTGCTGTACGAACCCCTCTAAACTTAACATGTCCACGCACAAGAATCCGAGCTCTTCCCTGTCTGTATCCAGCACTTCCCACCACTCACACTCCGGCATCTTGACCCCTATCTCCCTGGCCGCCAGGTATATCGCCGCTGTCGCCAGTGCAGGCGGCTGATGTGTCAGGTACAGACACTGCGGGCTCAACAGCGCGGTGTTGAGGTGCGCCATAGCGCGCTTCGCGAGATCGGATGCGCGTGGGTGCGAGAATATGTCGAGTGCTTGCAGGTACGTTATGCACAGTGTGTAAGGGAGAGCCACTTGGACCTGGAAGCCCAGGGTACGTAGTATGCGCTGTTCCGTCGCGAAGAGTGATGTGCGCGTGCGCTCGTATGTGCCTTCTGAGACGTAGTACGAAGCTGCGTTAGGCTTCTGGCGAAGTTGAGCAAGATCGAGGTATGTGCACGGCAGGGAGGCCAGGTACGAGTAGACGTTGATGAGGCTGCGAGCTGACTTGGGGTAGGCAGAGAGTTTTGTGATGAGGTAAAGAGAAGCCATTGAGACTTCCTGTGACAAGTCAGCTTGAAGAGTAGATTAGGCAGGCGCAAACTTGACATACTTCTGCGCCGAATTCCGCCAGACTACCGCCCTCAGATCCAGCCCAGAATCGCATGAAGACGACAATTGCCTGCGCGATCACCTCCTGGGGTAATCTGAGCAGTTGGCCAGCTGCTTGCGTGAGCCTGGCGCCTGCGAAGCGTACGGAGTCCTCTAGATCGAGTGGGATGCCGTCAAGCTGCGAGCCCGAGGTTTCGAGCTGGGCTACTGTGGCCATTGGGTTTGCAAGAGGTGAGGATTGCATTCTAGTGAAGCGCCGCTTCTGTCTGCAAGGAATCCTGACTTCGCTTTCCAGACGACCAAGGTGAGTTCGAAGATGGGCTCGACATCGGAGGTCCGATGCAAGTCGTGCAGCCTCGGCCTATTACCTTCGCGCTAGCACTATCGACCCCACACGGGAAATATCTGTACCAATATTCGAAAGTCTGGAGACCTATGCTGTCGAAGTCAGGATAGAGAGGTCTAGCTTGCTTGTGTTTCTTTTTTCTTTTTTCTTTTGGTAAGTATATAATTTGCTAAATAGAAGAGACAACCAATAAGAATCCAGTCTCCTTAGCTCAATTGGGAGAGCGCCAGACTGAAGTTACAGTCACTAAATCTGGAGGTATCGTGTTCGATCCACGAAGGGGACATCCACCACTGTGCCTGAGTTAGCTCAGGATACATTCGAACTATCTTTTTTTTGCCAGACCGATCTATCCTCCTCTTAGAGGACATTGATCCTTGCAGCAAGACAAAGCATTCTCAAGGGACGTATTAAACGTAATCTTTTTGCTCGTTGTGCGAGTTGCCGCCAATGGATGGTATCAAAAAGGGAGAAATTAGAGAACTAGCATCAACCAAACAGTATCATAGACAACACTTTCAGAGCGATTTGACTGGTATAGGGAAGTCTAATAATAACGCATTAAAAAGAAGTATAGGGGGTATCTCGCTCGCTCAATGCCCTGCCAGCCAATATATACAAAACTCCAACAAATGCCCTAGTGAATGTGATATCATGCGAAAAAAGCGAAAAACGAATGTATGTACTCAATCAATGCCGATCATGGTGCCATCGCACCTCCAGTCATCGACTTCAACACCTCTCGGGGCCGTATTGATGGCCTCGGCATCAACCTGAATGTGCGTGAGCCATGTCCCAACGCGGTTGGCACCAATCTTCTTTCCATCTCGTGATAGTCCAGCCATTGCCGAGGCGGTGGCTTGTGCAGATGGGCGCGCAGGGGCAGGTGCTTGGACGCGACGACCAAAGAAAGACGTGCGTGGAGCAGACTGGCGGGAGGAGGTGCGCGGTGCTAGAGCAGGTGTAGAACGAACTGCATACGACTCGTTCATGTGATGACCGCCCGCATTGCCTAGTCCGTACACATGACCGATTGGGTCTGATCTCCGAACTTCCGAAACGGTCGGACGAGGTTCAAGACGCATTTGTGACTGTAGGTGCGCAGCCAGGACTTGGTCCGGTCGGTCGACGTCACGGCTGCGTTCGCTACGGTGGCGCGTTCGAGTGCTTGAGCGGCGGGCCAGAGGTGGGGAAGGCTCCTCGGGAAACTCGATGACCTCAACAACATCGTGGTTTGCTGGGTATGGGATGCGTGCGTCGTTCAGTCGGTCGTCATCTTCGATATGCTGGTAGTTGAACCACGGGCAATTGCAGGTCTTCCAGGGTGCAGCGCAGACCATGCAGAACTGTGCTGTGCAACGACTATACCACAGTTAGACAGAATCGTAAAATGTATATGTATCACAACTTACCAAGTCATGTGGTTACAGCCCTCCTTTAGCTCAACTACAGCCTTGCAGCTATAGCATCTCTGCCAGCCCTTTTCTTTCGCCATCTCCACGAGCCGGTTTGTCTCCTCGTCCTTTGGACATTCTTTCCTGGTGTGGAACTTACTGTTACAGAGGACACACACTTTGGTCTGACATGAGGCGCATCGAGCATATTTGCGGCCGTAGGTCATGTCCATGCGAATCTTCGAAGGCTTGATCCATTGCCCACAGCCTTTGGCGGGACAGTACAGTCTATTCGCCGTGGTGTACTCCTGGTATTTCTTGTTCCATAATATTTTGAACTTGTCATCGAATAATCGCTCGGCGTATTTGAGCGGAATGTGCTCGGTCGTGCAGCATCTTGGGGGCATATGCTGGGGGTCTTGGACGGAGAGCGTGAATTGTCGCCTCAAGCATGAGTGGCACATGCGATGGCCACAAGCAAGCTTGACAGTCTTGTTAATGGGCAGATCATCGTTCATGCAAACCAGGCAGTCCACCCTTAGAAGCGTCAGTAGAGTAACATCAGATGTATCTGAATGACTAACCTTGGTACTTCCTTGTGTGCCACGGCAACCGGTGTCCTTGACTGTGGAGGCCTGAAGAAACTCGACAGGATACCACTCTTCCGGGCAGGTTCCTTGACAGACTGTGTGCGCGTGACTGCAGCCGGCGGTGGCGGTGTTTTCATGGTGCCAGTGCGTCGCACTGAAGGCCTCGAGGACAGAAACCCGCGACTTGGTTCGCGAGCCGAGGTGCTCCTAGGCGTTGTTAGCATAGGGGTTAGAGACGCTGGGGTCAACCCTTCGTACCTGCTCAGCTTCTGTACATCTACCCTACGGCCAGAGGTGGATCCAGAGCCGGAACGCGGACTGTAGGCTGTCCTGGAGGATCCGCCCTCCTCGCTCCTCTTGCGTGTGGAAGATCGACGTACGGTTACCTCTTCCACCACGCCCCTCGACTTTGGCCGCCCATAGACAAAGTCGTCGCTCCTATCGTCGACAACAGCCTCCTTTCGCTTCACACGGCGTGTACCATCTCGCCTCGGCTCCCGTTGGCTGCTGCGGGACTTTTCCTTTGCGGAGTCCATGCGTCTCTCCTGTGCCATGCGTTCGCCACGCCGATCGGATTCGGGTCGACTGTAGTAGGATTCTCTGCGGGCTCGCAAGTCATCGATGTCGATTTCTGCCTGGCGCCGTGCTTCCTCGGCGCGTCTGCGTTCTCGGCGCTCGCGTCGGGCCTCGTCGTCGTGATCGCGGGATTTGTGTCGTCGTCGATGTCGGCGCTCTTCCTCGCGGTGGTGGTCGTCGACGTATCGCGTGCCTCGTTCATCCCGATCCCTCGCCATCCCCGGGGCCCTGCAGGCGATTTATTGCTGGAGCGACGGCCAGCCCTACCGGTCACAGGCTCTGGCAACACGTAGGCAGCTGTGCGTGCGGCGCACAGAAAGAGGCGAGGTGTGGAGAGTTGCGGTGGGCGTGACGGGCGGCCAGCGAACACCTGCAGGCAAGCCAACCCGGATCAGACGAAGGCTGACCACCTGCACGGGGCAAGCCGTCGGCGGTGTGAGGCGCACAGAGTGCCTGTTGATCCAGCGCGCGCAGCCCGCCTCTCAGGGTCGCTCGCTAGCGGCTAGCGGGCGCCGGGGCGGGCGTCAGGCGTCGATGCGCATGGCGATGGGCTGGGCTGGGCTGGGCTGGTGCTGGTGCTGGTGCTGGTGCTGGGTGCAGGAGAGCCGTCTTGGGGAGGGG